>OX122935.1:0-20000 GCA_944738685.1 Synanthedon myopaeformis
CCTAACCTAACCTAACCTAACCTAACCTAACCTAACCTAACCTAACCTAACCTAACCTAACCTAACCTAACCTAACCTAACCTAACCTAACCTAACCTAACCTAACCTAACCTAACCTAACCTAACCTAACCTAACCTAACCTAACCTAACCTAACCTAACCTAACCTAACCTAACCTAACCTAACCTAACCTAACCTAACCTAACCTAACCTAACCTAACCTAACCTAACCTAACCTAACCTAACCTAACCTAACCTAACCTAACCTAACCTAACCTAACCTAACCTAACCTAACCTAACCTAACCTAACCTAACCTAACCTAACCTAACCTAACCTAACCTAACCTAACCTAACCTAACCTAACCTAACCTAACCTAACCTAACCTAACCTAACCTAACCTAACCTAACCTAACCTAACCTAACCTAACCTAACCTAACCTAACCTAACCTAACCTAACCTAACCTAACCTAACCTAACCTAACCTAACCTAACCTAACCTAACCTAACCTAACCTAACCTAACCTAACCTAACCTAACCTAACCTAACCTAACCTAACCTAACCTAACCTAACCTAACCTAACCTAACCTAACCTAACCTAACCTAACCTAACCTAACCTAACCTAACCTAACCTAACCTAACCTAACCTAACCTAACCTAACCTAACCTAACCTAACCTAACCTAACCTAACCTAACCTAACCTAACCTAACCTAACCTAACCTAACCTAACCTAACCTAACCTAACCTAACCTAACCTAACCTAACCTAACCTAACCTATACCTAACCTAACCTAACCTAACCTAACCTAACCTAACCTAACCTAACCTAACCTAACCTAACCTAACCTAACCTAACCTAACCTAACCTAACCTAACCTAACCTAACCTAACCTAACCTAACCTAACCTAACCTAACCTAACCTAACCTAACCTAACCTAACCTAACCTAACCTAACCTAACCTAACCTAACCTAACCTAACCTAACCTAACCTAACCTAACCTAACCTAACCTAACCTAACCTAACCTAACCTAACCTAACCTAACCTAACCTAACCTAACCTAACCTAACCTAACCTAACCTAACCTAACCTAACCTAACCTAACCTAACCTAACCTAACCTAACCTAACCTAACCTAACCTAACCTAACCTAACCTAACCTAACCTAACCTAACCTAACCTAACCTAACCTAACCTAACCTAACCTAACCTAACCTAACCTAACCTAACCTAACCTAACCTAACCTAACCTAACCTAACCTAACCTAACCTAACCTAACCTAACCTAACCTAACCTAACCTAACCTAACCTAACCTAACCTAACCTAACCTAACCTAACCTAACCTAACCTAACCTAACCTAACCTAACCTAACCTAACCTAACCTAACCTAACCTAACCTAACCTAACCTAACCTAACCTAACCTAACCTAACCTAACCTAACCTAACCTAACCTAACCTAACCTAACCTAACCTAACCTAACCTAACCTAACCTAACCTAACCTAACCTAACCTAACCTAACCTAACCTAACCTAACCTAACCTAACCTAACCTAACCTAACCTAACCTAACCTAACCTAACCTAACCTAACCTAACCTAACCTAACCTAACCTAACCTAACCTAACCTAACCTAACCTAACCTAACCTAACCTAACCTAACCTAACCTAACCTAACCTAACCTAACCTAACCTAACCTAACCTAACCTAACCTAACCTAACCTAACCTAACCTAACCTAACCTAACCTAACCTAACCTAACCTAACCTAACCTAACCTAACCTAACCTAACCTAACCTAACCTAACCTAACCTAACCTAACCTAACCTAACCTAACCTAACCTAACCTAACCTAACCTAACCTAACCTAACCTAACCTAACCTAACCTAACCTAACCTAACCTAACCTAACCTAACCTAACCTAACCTAACCTAACCTAACCTAACCTAACCTAACCTAACCTAACCTAACCTAACCTAACCTAACCTAACCTAACCTAACCTAACCTAACCTAACCTAACCTAACCTAACCTAACCTAACCTAACCTAACCTAACCTAACCTAACCTAACCTAACCTAACCTAACCTAACCTAACCTAACCTAACCTAACCTAACCTAACCTAACCTAACCTAACCTAACCTAACCTAACCTAACCTAACCTAACCTAACCTAACCTAACCTAACCTAACCTAACCTAACCTAACCTAACCTAACCTAACCTAACCTAACCTAACCTAACCTAACCTAACCTAACCTAACCTAACCTAACCTAACCTAACCTAACCTAACCTAACCTAACCTAACCTAACCTAACCTAACCTAACCTAACCTAACCTAACCTAACCTAACCTAACCTAACCTAACCTAACCTAACCTAACCTAACCTAACCTAACCTAACCTAACCTAACCTAACCTAACCTAACCTAACCTAACCTAACCTAACCTAACCTAACCTAACCTAACCTAACCTAACCTAACCTAACCTAACCTAACCTAACCTAACCTAACCTAACCTAACCTAACCTAACCTAACCTAACCTAACCTAACCTAACCTAACCTAACCTAACCTAACCTAACCTAACCTAACCTAACCTAACCTAACCTAACCTAACCTAACCTAACCTAACCTAACCTAACCTAACCTAACCTAACCTAACCTAACCTAACCTAACCTAACCTAACCTAACCTAACCTAACCTAACCTAACCTAACCTAACCTAACCTAACCTAACCTAACCTAACCTAACCTAACCTAACCTAACCTAACCTAACCTAACCTAACCTAACCTAACCTAACCTAACCTAACCTAACCTAACCTAACCTAACCTAACCTAACCTAACCTAACCTAACCTAACCTAACCTAACCTAACCTAACCTAACCTAACCTAACCTAACCTAACCTAACCTAACCTAACCTAACCTAACCTAACCTAACCTAACCTAACCTAACCTAACCTAACCTAACCTAACCTAACCTAACCTAACCTAACCTAACCTAACCTAACCTAACCTAACCTAACCTAACCTAACCTAACCTAACCTAACCTAACCTAACCTAACCTAACCTAACCTAACCTAACCTAACCTAACCTAACCTAACCTAACCTAACCTAACCTAACCTAACCTAACCTAACCTAACCTAACCTAACCTAACCTAACCTAACCTAACCTAACCTAACCTAACCTAACCTAACCTAACCTAACCTAACCTAACCTAACCTAACCTAACCTAACCTAACCTAACCTAACCTAACCTAACCTAACCTAACCTAACCTAACCTAACCTAACCTAACCTAACCTAACCTAACCTAACCTAACCTAACCTAACCTAACCTAACCTAACCTAACCTAACCTAACCTAACCTAACCTAACCTAACCTAACCTAACCTAACCTAACCTAACCTAACCTAACCTAACCTAACCTAACCTAACCTAACCTAACCTAACCTAACCTAACCTAACCTAACCTAACCTAACCTAACCTAACCTAACCTAACCTAACCTAACCTAACCTAACCTAACCTAACCTAACCTAACCTAACCTAACCTAACCTAACCTAACCTAACCTAACCTAACCTAACCTAACCTAACCTAACCTAACCTAACCTAACCTAACCTAACCTAACCTAACCTAACCTAACCTAACCTAACCTAACCTAACCTAACCTAACCTAACCTAACCTAACCTAACCTAACCTAACCTAACCTAACCTAACCTAACCTAACCTAACCTAACCTAACCTAACCTAACCTAACCTAACCTAACCTAACCTAACCTAACCTAACCTAACCTAACCTAACCTAACCTAACCTAACCTAACCTAACCTAACCTAACCTAACCTAACCTAACCTAACCTAACCTAACCTAACCTAACCTAACCTAACCTAACCTAACCTAACCTAACCTAACCTAACCTAACCTAACCTAACCTAACCTAACCTAACCTAACCTAACCTAACCTAACCTAACCTAACCTAACCTAACCTAACCTAACCTAACCTAACCTAACCTAACCTAACCTAACCTAACCTAACCTAACCTAACCTAACCTAACCTAACCTAACCTAACCTAACCTAACCTAACCTAACCTAACCTAACCTAACCTAACCTAACCTAACCTAACCTAACCTAACCTAACCTAACCTAACCTAACCTAACCTAACCTAACCTAACCTAACCTAACCTAACCTAACCTAACCTAACCTAACCTAACCTAACCTAACCTAACCTAACCTAACCTAACCTAACCTAACCTAACCTAACCTAACCTAACCTAACCTAACCTAACCTAACCTAACCTAACCTAACCTAACCTAACCTAACCTAACCTAACCTAACCTAACCTAACCTAACCTAACCTAACCTAACCTAACCTAACCTAACCTAACCTAACCTAACCTAACCTAACCTAACCTAACCTAACCTAACCTAACCTAACCTAACCTAACCTAACCTAACCTAACCTAACCTAACCTAACCTAACCTAACCTAACCTAACCTAACCTAACCTAACCTAACCTAACCTAACCTAACCTAACCTAACCTAACCTAACCTAACCTAACCTAACCTAACCTAACCTAACCTAACCTAACCTAACCTAACCTAACCTAACCTAACCTAACCTAACCTAACCTAACCTAACCTAACCTAACCTAACCTAACCTAACCTAACCTAACCTAACCTAACCTAACCTAACCTAACCTAACCTAACCTAACCTAACCTAACCTAACCTAACCTAACCTAACCTAACCTAACCTAACCTAACCTAACCTAACCTAACCTAACCTAACCTAACCTAACCTAACCTAACCTAACCTAACCTAACCTAACCTAACCTAACCTAACCTAACCTAACCTAACCTAACCTAACCTAACCTAACCTAACCTAACCTAACCTAACCTAACCTAACCTAACCTAACCTAACCTAACCTAACCTAACCTAACCTAACCTAACCTAACCTAACCTAACCTAACCTAACCTAACCTAACCTAACCTAACCTAACCTAACCTAACCTAACCTAACCTAACCTAACCTAACCTAACCTAACCTAACCTAACCTAACCTAACCTAACCTAACCTAACCTAACCTAACCTAACCTAACCTAACCTAACCTAACCTAACCTAACCTAACCTAACCTAACCTAACCTAACCTAACCTAACCTAACCTAACCTAACCTAACCTAACCTAACCTAACCTAACCTAACCTAACCTAACCTAACCTAACCTAACCTAACCTAACCTAACCTAACCTAACCTAACCTAACCTAACCTAACCTAACCTAACCTAACCTAACCTAACCTAACCTAACCTAACCTAACCTAACCTAACCTAACCTAACCTAACCTAACCTAACCTAACCTAACCTAACCTAACCTAACCTAACCTAACCTAACCTAACCTAACCTAACCTAACCTAACCTAACCTAACCTAACCTAACCTAACCTAACCTAACCTAACCTAACCTAACCTAACCTAACCTAACCTAACCTAACCTAACCTAACCTAACCTAACCTAACCTAACCTAACCTAACCTAACCTAACCTAACCTAACCTAACCTAACCTAACCTAACCTAACCTAACCTAACCTAACCTAACCTAACCTAACCTAACCTAACCTAACCTAACCTAACCTAACCTAACCTAACCTAACCTAACCTAACCTAACCTAACCTAACCTAACCTAACCTAACCTAACCTAACCTAACCTAACCTAACCTAACCTAACCTAACCTAACCTAACCTAACCTAACCTAACCTAACCTAACCTAACCTAACCTAACCTAACCTAACCTAACCTAACCTAACCTAACCTAACCTAACCTAACCTAACCTAACCTAACCTAACCTAACCTAACCTAACCTAACCTAACCTAACCTAACCTAACCTAACCTAACCTAACCTAACCTAACCTAACCTAACCTAACCTAACCTAACCTAACCTAACCTAACCTAACCTAACCTAACCTAACCTAACCTAACCTAACCTAACCTAACCTAACCTAACCTAACCTAACCTAACCTAACCTAACCTAACCTAACCTAACCTAACCTAACCTAACCTAACCTAACCTAACCTAACCTAACCTAACCTAACCTAACCTAACCTAACCTAACCTAACCTAACCTAACCTAACCTAACCTAACCTAACCTAACCTAACCTAACCTAACCTAACCTAACCTAACCTAACCTAACCTAACCTAACCTAACCTAACCTAACCTAACCTAACCTAACCTAACCTAACCTAACCTAACCTAACCTAACCTAACCTAACCTAACCTAACCTAACCTAACCTAACCTAACCTAACCTAACCTAACCTAACCTAACCTAACCTAACCTAACCTAACCTAACCTAACCTAACCTAACCTAACCTAACCTAACCTAACCTAACCTAACCTAACCTAACCTAACCTAACCTAACCTAACCTAACCTAACCTAACCTAACCTAACCTAACCTAACCTAACCTAACCTAACCTAACCTAACCTAACCTAACCTAACCTAACCTAACCTAACCTAACCTAACCTAACCTAACCTAACCTAACCTAACCTAACCTAACCTAACCTAACCTAACCTAACCTAACCTAACCTAACCTAACCTAACCTAACCTAACCTAACCTAACCTAACCTAACCTAACCTAACCTAACCTAACCTAACCTAACCTAACCTAACCTAACCTAACCTAACCTAACCTAACCTAACCTAACCTAACCTAACCTAACCTAACCTAACCTAACCTAACCTAACCTAACCTAACCTAACCTAACCTAACCTAACCTAACCTAACCTAACCTAACCTAACCTAACCTAACCTAACCTAACCTAACCTAACCTAACCTAACCTAACCTAACCTAACCTAACCTAACCTAACCTAACCTAACCTAACCTAACCTAACCTAACCTAACCTAACCTAACCTAACCTAACCTAACCTAACCTAACCTAACCTAACCTAACCTAACCTAACCTAACCTAACCTAACCTAACCTAACCTAACCTAACCTAACCTAACCTAACCTAACCTAACCTAACCTAACCTAACCTAACCTAACCTAACCTAACCTAACCTAACCTAACCTAACCTAACCTAACCTAACCTAACCTTTTTTTTTTTTTTTTTTTTTTTTTTTTTTGCGAGGAGAAATCCTTTTATTGATTCCCTACCGCTGGCGAGACGGTAGGGGTATGTGGGGGTCGGCCGGTGCGCGCCGCTATGCTAATCATAGCGGCCCGGCCACTACCCACTAAAACTCCCCGGTGCCTCCTTGCCCTTTGAGCGGGGTGGACCGGGTTCTGCCGAGGCAACAACTCCGATCCACCCCAGGGCGGCCTAGCCAATGTCGGCTAGGTTGACGCCAAAGGAGGATTGCCCGGAGACACCGGGGCAATCCTCAGACGGGGGGAGCCTGTGCAGGCACACACAGCTGGCCAGCTGTGTGTGCAGGTCCCCTAGGGCATTTGAAGACGGGCCTGGTAGGCCCGTCTTCTCCTGCCCGACCGCCTACGTCTGAGGGAAGCGAGACCTGCCTCTTCCTCTCGCTCCCTCTCCGCTGCTTCCTTCTGCGACATGACAGCGTCGCAGAAGGAAGCAACAGCTTTCCATTTCGTCTCACTGCCAAGCATGGCTTCTACCATGCTTGGCAGTGAGACGTCTCCACCTCCCAGCGCCAGTTCCAACTCCTGACGCTGGGGGCTCCAGGCCGAGCACACCTGGAGCGTGTGCTCGGCCGTATCGTCTGGGTCGCCGCAGTGGTGGCACCGCGGCGACTCCTCCCTTTTTATGCGGTGCAGATAATGACCGAAGCACCCGTGTCCGGTCATTATCTGCACCATGTGGAAGGTGAGGCTGCCTTTATGGCGCCTCACCCAGTCCTTCAACACCGGACGAACCGCCAGGATCGTCCGGTGACCGGCGGTGGGGTTTAGCAGTGCCTCACTCCAATCGTCAATGGCCCTCTCATGGGCCTCTACACGGACCCGTTGCACGTCCTCAGCAACGGGTCTTCCTCCAAGGGCCCTAGCGGCGACCCGATGCCGATGCACCTGGGACAGAACCAGGGCATCGACATCCCACGGAAGCATGCCTGCTAGCACGCAGGCAGCCCCGTGGCTGACCGTGCGATAGGCCCGCACGGCCCGGGTCGCCATGACCCTTTGCGGCCTCCGTAAGAGGGCCCGGGTGCGGGGAGTGAGGCACTCCGCCCAGACCGGGGCTCCGTAGAGTGCCATCGACCTTACCACCCCGTGGTAGAGTCGACGGCACGCTGAGTTGGGTCCTCCCTGGTTAGGGAGGAGCCGTCCGAGTGCGGCTGCGGTCTTCATAAGCCGTGGAACGAGGAGCTTAAAATGCTCCTCAAAGTTCCAGCGGGGGTCCAGAGTTAGGCCGAGATACTTGAAATGCATCTCGACCGGGATCCGGACCCCCTCCACTCGGACTCGGAGCCCCGGCGGGATCCTGCGGCGTGGGGGATGGAAGCCCATGGCCCTAGTCTTGTCTAGGGCCACCTCCAATCCGAGCAGACGGATGCGCCGGACGACCAACGAGGTGCCGACCGACGCTAGCCGTTCTGCCTTTTCCCACGTCTTTGCTCTTGCCGCGACAAGAGTGTCGTCGGCAAAGCAGACAATCTCCATTTTTGGTAGGAGATTGCCTCGCAGGACCCAATTATACCCCATATTCCACAAAAGGGGGCCAAGGACGGCCCCCTGCGGCACGCCGGCCGCCACCGGCCGGCGCATGACTCTCCCGTCTGCGCCCTCGTACAGCACTACCCGTTCGGAGAGGTAGTCATTGACGAGGGCGCAGAGGTAGGACGGCACTCGGTGGAACCGGAGTGCCGCCCTGATACATTCGTGGGGGAGGCTGTTGAAAGCGTTGCGGATGTCGAGCGACACCGCAACAACAGCCTCCCCTCTGCCCGTAGCCTCCTCAGTCCATCGCTTGAGGAGGCTCACGGCATCAACGGTGGACCGACCGGTGCGGAAGCCGAACTGGTGGTCATCCAGGTTCGGCCCCTCCGTTTCCAGATGCTCGACGATCCGACGAGCCATGATCCTTTCCAAGGCTTTGCCGGAATCGTCGAGCAGGACCACCGGTCGGTACCCCGCCGGCGAGTCGGCAGGGCGGCCCTCCTTGCGGAGAAGGCAGAGTCGCCCCACCTTCCACCTCGCCGGAAACTTTCCCCGGGCGATGCATGCGTTCATGACCGCCCGGGATCTCTCCTCTAGAGGCCCTAGCGCAATTACTAGGGCCTTAGCCGGGACTCCGTCTGGTCCTGGGGCCGTCTTCTTGCCCCGGAGTCGCTCCCTCACCGCCTCGAACTCCGCATCGGAGACGGGAGGGCCCTCCACCTCGAGCTCCGGAAGTGGTTCCGGAGGCTCCATGGGGGGGGGCTCGAATTGGCCAGGGGTCGGGAACAGAGACCCCATGACCTTTTCGAGCAGCTCCGGGCCAAGATTGGCTGTCGAGGGGGAGCATTCTGCGAATTTCCCCCTCACAGTCCTATACGGACGGCCCCAGGGGTCGGCGTCCAGGAGGGCCAGGAAGCGCTCGTGTGCCTCTTCTTTGGCCCTGCAGATTCCCTTCTGCAGGGCCTTGTGAGCCTCCCTGTACGCCTGACGAAGGAGGACCTCTTCGTCAGGCGTCCTCCTGGAACGCCTCCTCCGGCAACGCAGTAGGGCGCGCCTGGCCGCCAGGCATTTGGTGCGCAGGAGAGCTATCTCCTGCGCCCACCAGTAGACTCTCTTCCATTTGGGAGGAGGGCGCCACAGTGGCATGGCAGCATTGCAGATGGCCCTCAGGTCGTCTGCGAAATAGTCTGCCATGCCGTCGGGATCCCCTGCGAGGTGAGGGGGAAGAGCCGACCACTCCCTCACCATCGCGGCCTCCTCCGCCACATCCGGGCGGAGCTTGGCGAGTGCCCACCTGGGGAAGGCGACACCCGCCGTGGGATCCCGACGCTGTGGCGCGCTGGGGGCCAGCGTGGAGACCTCATATCGGACATACAAGTGGTCCGACAGGGTCTCCACATCTTCCTCGACCCGCCAGCTACGGGTTTGGGCAGCAAGGGCAGCAGTGGCAAAGGATACGTCCACTATGGACGTACCTTGCCACCGTACGCACGTGGGAGAGGTACCGCGGTTGAGGACCTGGAGCCCCAGGCCCAGCGCCCAGGACTCCAGAATACCCCCCCTCACGTCCGTACGGGGGGACCCCCACGCCGATGACTTGGCGTTGAGGTCTCCCGCCACCAAAACTGGGAGTGGGGCCGCACGCCTCACCACCCCCTCCACCGCAGCCAGGAAGAACTCGAAGTCCGCCCGACTGCGGTTTGGGGAGAAGTAGGTCGACACGACCACCATTCTCCCCCAATTTGCTGCCACAAAACCCGCACCTCTCTCCCTGAGAGCAAGGGGAGGAGCCTCGCCCCCAGGCCTCACTGCTATAGCAGCGGAGTCTTCCAGGTCCCCTAGCCAGTTGGCATTATCGGGGACCGTGTATGGCTCCGCCACCACCGCCAGGTGTATCCCCCACTCCGCCATGGACTGACACAGGAGATCCTGCGCCCCAGCGGAGTGGTTGATATTCACCTGGAGGATCTTAGCAGTGGGCCTACTGGGCATTTAGCGTGTCCATAGGCTCCTCCCTGGTATTGCCGGAAGCCCCGGCTTCGGCTCTTGGCTTAGCAGCCGTGAGACGGCCCTTTACCGCTGGAGGGGAGCAATTCATCCCCCCCATGCGGTGATTGGCCGGGAGCCCGGCGTCTGCGCAGACCGCACACCTGTAAGCCGCCTCGCATTCAAATGCGGAGTGCCCGTCGGTCCCGCAGCGGTAGCAAAGACCGCTGCGATCCTTCTTGGACGGGCACCTGACGACCGGGTGGCCGAGCCCCATGCACTTGTAACAGCGCATGGGACGCTGCTCCAACAGTTGGACGGAGGCAGAACTCCATCCAACTGTTAAGCGGCCCCCGGACGCCAGCTTCCTGGCGGCTTCAACAGGGCATGTCGCGAATGCCGAGCCCACACCTCTGGCTCCCGGGTGGACCTTGCCCACCCTGAAGTGCTCAGGGGGGCAGCCCGTGCCGAGAGCCAGGGCTATCTGGACCTCCTCGGCCGACACCGAGTCATCCAGCCCGTTGACCCGAATGTCGACCGTTTTCACCGGGCGCGTTACCTTGGCGTCTTCGCCAAGTACAGCTCTGATTTGGGCCGCCAATTTGTCCGCCTGCACGGGCGTAGTGTCCTTCGGGAGCTCGATTATACGGGCTCCTGTGACGCCCGTGCGAAATTGGGCAGGGCCGATGCCCAAAGCGTCCAGAGAGACTGAGGCCTTGGTCCTGTCCAAGGCCTTTTTATATGTAGCCCCCTTCTCCATGGCCTCGGGTTTGAGGGCCACAACGACCGCAAGCTTTTTGTGCTCTTTGGGGAGCTTGCTTGCGGTCGCCTTCACTACTTTGGGGGCTGGAGTCCCAGAGGCGCGCTTCTTCCGCCTGACCACCTCGGACCAGGTCTCAGTCTCTGCCGGGCGCACCGGCTGCGGCTCAGGATCCTTAGTGGCTGCCTTGGCCGCTTTGGCCACCCTCGCCTTTTTGGGAAGGTTCGCCGGGGGGGCGAGTGTTGTCCCCGATTCATTTTGGGAGGACGCTATACGTTCCTCCCGTTTCTTGTCGGCCCTTAGGGGAGGACGGAGTTGACGCGCCGGGAGGAGTCTCCCGTCAACCTCCAAGCTGTCTAAATGGGCGTTGACGACCCCCCCGACATGGGCCGTCAACTCCGTCTGGAGGGCGTAAATCGCCTCTAAGAACTCCGCCCTGGACAGTGGCTGTGAATCAGCCACTGTAGGGGGCGGAGCTACGGCCTGGTGTTCGGCCGGGGTCTTTTCCGGTAGGTGCCTTTCGGAAAAGGCCCTACGGAGCGCCGTCACCTCCTGTATGAGGGCGTCAATCTGTCCCCGGAGCCTTTTGTTGTCGGCGCGCAGTCTCCGGATCTCATTCGACGACTTGCGCGCCGTAACCGCCTCGACCACTCCGAGGATGGATTGAGTGGCCTCCTTTATATCCCGTTGGGAAGTTCCCTTGAGGTTGCCCGACTTGCGGACAACCTCAAGTATAGTCTCAGCACTGGCTTCGGCCTTAAGGGTCAGCTCTTCTAGCGAGCCCGCCGACGACTTCGCAGACCGATAGGTCCTCTCGGACCTATCGGAGTCTGTGTCTGAGACACCCTGCATTTCTCGGCGAGCTCGCGACACTCCGATGTCGTGGCCGTGTGTTTTGCCGCCGCGGCCCTTATTACTCTTCTTGAATTTGAGCGGAACTGAGGGTTCCGCCATCTCCTCCACTTCATCAGACCCGGACTCCAGGTCGAAGAACTTGCTGGAGGACTTAGAGTCCTCCGACACTTCCTTCACGGCGGACCGCTTACGGGCCGCCGAACGGGTCAACACCTTGGAATAGAGCAGCCTAACTGCCCCCGTTTTCTCCTTCGGGCTTGGCCCGCTAGTCTCTGCGGAGTCCGACATGGGCCACGAAATGGCTCTGCCGACCTCCGAGCTCGTTGGAGAATCCACCCCTACAAGAGGGGGGATAAAACAATGTAAGAAACAACAACAACCAACAAAATAACTAACAAGATAACAATTTTCCTAAAATTAAACAACAAAAACAACAATATTTACTGAACAACGAGGGCCACCAACAGCCGGTTTGGACTGGGTGAAAGAGCTTCCGAAGAGGCTTCTTTCAACCCAAACCCGCGATGCGATCCGGCTGCTAGCACCCAAGTTATCAGCAAAAAACAACAAAAACCCTTAAAAAACTAAAAACAAAAACAGCGATAACAACTTAACAACAAAGAAATTTGAGAAAATTTTTAGACTGGCTGAAAGAGCTCACAAGGAGGCAACTTTCAGCCGAAGACCGCGACAAGCTCCGGTTACGGGAACCGGTACTTATCGCGACTTTTGTCTAAAAATTTTCAACCAAAAAACAACAAAAACAACAAAAACAACTTAAAAACAAGACAACAACAACAACTGGTATGGGTAGGTTGAAAGAGCCTTGAAAAAGGCTACAATCAACATACACCACGCCGAGAAACTCCAAAGGGGTCAAGAGATATTCGTCGATAAAAATGTTGAGATTTCGAGCAACCTCAACCTAACCTAACCTAACCTAACCTAACCTAACCTAACCTAACCTAACCTAACCTAACCTAACCTAACCTAACCTAACCTAACCTAACCTAACCTAACCTAACCTAACCTAACCTAACCTAACCTAACCTAACCTAACCTAACCTAACCTAACCTAACCTAACCTAACCTAACCTAACCTAACCTAACCTAACCTAACCTAACCTAACCTAACCTAACCTAACCTAACCTAACCTAACCTAACCTAACCTAACCTAACCTAACCTAACCTAACCTAACCTAACCTAACCTAACCTAACCTAACCTAACCTAACCTAACCTAACCTAACCTAACCTAACCTAACCTAACCTAACCTAACCTAACCTAACCTAACCTAACCTAACCTAACCTAACCTAACCTAACCTAACCTAACCTAACCTAACCTAACCTAACCTAACCTAACCTAACCTAACCTAACCTAACCTAACCTAACCTAACCTAACCTAACCTAACCTAACCTTTTTTTTTTTTTTTTTTGCGAGGAGAAATCCTTTTATTGATTCCCTACCGCTGGCGAGACGGTAGGGGTATGTGGGGGTCGGCCGGTGCGCGCCGCTATGCTAATCATAGCGGCCCGGCCACTACCCACTAAAACTCCCCGGTGCCTCCTTGCCCTTTGAGCGGGGTGGACCGGGTTCTGCCGAGGCAACAACTCCGATCCACCCCAGGGCGGCCTAGCCAATGTCGGCTAGGTTGACGCCAAAGGAGGATTGCCCGGAGACACCGGGGCAATCCTCAGACGGGGGGAGCCTGTGCAGGCACACACAGCTGGCCAGCTGTGTGTGCAGGTCCCCTAGGGCATTTGAAGACGGGCCTGGTAGGCCCGTCTTCTCCTGCCCGACCGCCTACGTCTGAGGGAAGCGAGACCTGCCTCTTCCTCTCGCTCCCTCTCCGCTGCTTCCTTCTGCGACATGACAGCGTCGCAGAAGGAAGCAACAGCTTTCCATTTCGTCTCACTGCCAAGCATGGCTTCTACCATGCTTGGCAGTGAGACGTCTCCACCTCCCAGCGCCAGTTCCAACTCCTGACGCTGGGGGCTCCAGGCCGAGCACACCTGGAGCGTGTGCTCGGCCGTATCGTCTGGGTCGCCGCAGTGGTGGCACCGCGGCGACTCCTCCCTTTTTATGCGGTGCAGATAATGACCGAAGCACCCGTGTCCGGTCATTATCTGCACCATGTGGAAGGTGAGGCTGCCTTTATGGCGCCTCACCCAGTCCTTCAACACCGGACGAACCGCCAGGATCGTCCGGTGACCGGCGGTGGGGTTTAGCAGTGCCTCACTCCAATCGTCAATGGCCCTCTCATGGGCCTCTACACGGACCCGTTGCACGTCCTCAGCAACGGGTCTTCCTCCAAGGGCCCTAGCGGCGACCCGATGCCGATGCACCTGGGACAGAACCAGGGCATCGACATCCCACGGAAGCATGCCTGCTAGCACGCAGGCAGCCCCGTGGCTGACCGTGCGATAGGCCCGCACGGCCCGGGTCGCCATGACCCTTTGCGGCCTCCGTAAGAGGGCCCGGGTGCGGGGAGTGAGGCACTCCGCCCAGACCGGGGCTCCGTAGAGTGCCATCGACCTTACCACCCCGTGGTAGAGTCGACGGCACGCTGAGTTGGGTCCTCCCTGGTTAGGGAGGAGCCGTCCGAGTGCGGCTGCGGTCTTCATAAGCCGTGGAACGAGGAGCTTAAAATGCTCCTCAAAGTTCCAGCGGGGGTCCAGAGTTAGGCCGAGATACTTGAAATGCATCTCGACCGGGATCCGGACCCCCTCCACTCGGACTCGGAGCCCCGGCGGGATCCTGCGGCGTGGGGGATGGAAGCCCATGGCCCTAGTCTTGTCTAGGGCCACCTCCAATCCGAGCAGACGGATGCGCCGGACGACCAACGAGGTGCCGACCGACGCTAGCCGTTCTGCCTTTTCCCACGTCTTTGCTCTTGCCGCGACAAGAGTGTCGTCGGCAAAGCAGACAATCTCCATTTTTGGTAGGAGATTGCCTCGCAGGACCCAATTATACCCCATATTCCACAAAAGGGGGCCAAGGACGGCCCCCTGCGGCACGCCGGCCGCCACCGGCCGGCGCATGACTCTCCCGTCTGCGCCCTCGTACAGCACTACCCGTTCGGAGAGGTAGTCATTGACGAGGGCGCAGAGGTAGGACGGCACTCGGTGGAACCGGAGTGCCGCCCTGATACATTCGTGGGGGAGGCTGTTGAAAGCGTTGCGGATGTCGAGCGACACCGCAACAACAGCCTCCCCTCTGCCCGTAGCCTCCTCAGTCCATCGCTTGAGGAGGCTCACGGCATCAACGGTGGACCGACCGGTGCGGAAGCCGAACTGGTGGTCATCCAGGTTCGGCCCCTCCGTTTCCAGATGCTCGACGATCCGACGAGCCATGATCCTTTCCAAGGCTTTGCCGGAATCGTCGAGCAGGACCACCGGTCGGTACCCCGCCGGCGAGTCGGCAGGGCGGCCCTCCTTGCGGAGAAGGCAGAGTCGCCCCACCTTCCACCTCGCCGGAAACTTTCCCCGGGCGATGCATGCGTTCATGACCGCCCGGGATCTCTCCTCTAGAGGCCCTAGCGCAATTACTAGGGCCTTAGCCGGGACTCCGTCTGGTCCTGGGGCCGTCTTCTTGCCCCGGAGTCGCTCCCTCACCGCCTCGAACTCCGCATCGGAGACGGGAGGGCCCTCCACCTCGAGCTCCGGAAGTGGTTCCGGAGGCTCCATGGGGGGGGGCTCGAATTGGCCAGGGGTCGGGAACAGAGACCCCATGACCTTTTCGAGCAGCTCCGGGCCAAGATTGGCTGTCGAGGGGGAGCATTCTGCGAATTTCCCCCTCACAGTCCTATACGGACGGCCCCAGGGGTCGGCGTCCAGGAGGGCCAGGAAGCGCTCGTGTGCCTCTTCTTTGGCCCTGCAGATTCCCTTCTGCAGGGCCTTGTGAGCCTCCCTGTACGCCTGACGAAGGAGGACCTCTTCGTCAGGCGTCCTCCTGGAACGCCTCCTCCGGCAACGCAGTAGGGCGCGCCTGGCCGCCAGGCATTTGGTGCGCAGGAGAGCTATCTCCTGCGCCCACCAGTAGACTCTCTTCCATTTGGGAGGAGGGCGCCACAGTGGCATGGCAGCATTGCAGATGGCCCTCAGGTCGTCTGCGAAATAGTCTGCCATGCCGTCGGGATCCCCTGCGAGGTGAGGGGGAAGAGCCGACCACTCCCTCACCATCGCGGCCTCCTCCGCCACATCCGGGCGGAGCTTGGCGAGTGCCCACCTGGGGAAGGCGACACCCGCCGTGGGATCCCGACGCTGTGGCGCGCTGGGGGCCAGCGTGGAGACCTCATATCGGACATACAAGTGGTCCGACAGGGTCTCCACATCTTCCTCGACCCGCCAGCTACGGGTTTGGGCAGCAAGGGCAGCAGTGGCAAAGGATACGTCCACTATGGACGTACCTTGCCACCGTACGCACGTGGGAGAGGTACCGCGGTTGAGGACCTGGAGCCCCAGGCCCAGCGCCCAGGACTCCAGAATACCCCCCCTCACGTCCGTACGGGGGGACCCCCACGCCGATGACTTGGCGTTGAGGTCTCCCGCCACCAAAACTGGGAGTGGGGCCGCACGCCTCACCACCCCCTCCACCGCAGCCAGGAAGAACTCGAAGTCCGCCCGACTGCGGTTTGGGGAGAAGTAGGTCGACACGACCACTGCTGCCACAAAACCCGCACCTCTCTCCCTGAGAGCAAGGGGAGGAGCCTCGCCCCCAGGCCTCACTGCTATAGCAGCGGAGTCTTCCAGGTCCCCTAGCCAGTTGGCATTATCGGGGACCGTGTATGGCTCCGCCACCACCGCCAGGTGTATCCCCCACTCCGCCATGGACTGACACAGGAGATCCTGCGCCCCAGCGGAGTGGTTGATATTCACCTGGAGGATCTTAGCAGTGGGCCTACTGGGCATTTAGCGTGTCCATAGGCTCCTCCCTGGTATTGCCGGAAGCCCCGGCTTCGGCTCTTGGCTTAGCAGCCGTGAGACGGCCCTTTACCGCTGGAGGGGAGCAATTCATCCCCCCCATGCGGTGATTGGCCGGGAGCCCGGCGTCTGCGCAGACCGCACACCTGTAAGCCGCCTCGCATTCAAATGCGGAGTGCCCGTCGGTCCCGCAGCGGTAGCAAAGACCGCTGCGATCCTTCTTGGACGGGCACCTGACGACCGGGTGGCCGAGCCCCATGCACTTGTAACAGCGCATGGGACGCTGCTCCAACAGTTGGACGGAGGCAGAACTCCATCCAACTGTTAAGCGGCCCCCGGACGCCAGCTTCCTGGCGGCTTCAACAGGGCATGTCGCGAATGCCGAGCCCACACCTCTGGCTCCCGGGTGGACCTTGCCCACCCTGAAGTGCTCAGGGGGGCAGCCCGTGCCGAGAGCCAGGGCTATCTGGACCTCCTCGGCCGACACCGAGTCATCCAGCCCGTTGACCCGAATGTCGACCGTTTTCACCGGGCGCGTTACCTTGGCGTCTTCGCCAAGTACAGCTCTGATTTGGGCCGCCAATTTGTCCGCCTGCACGGGCGTAGTGTCCTTCGGGAGCTCGATTATACGGGCTCCTGTGACGCCCGTGCGAAATTGGGCAGGGCCGATGCCCAAAGCGTCCAGAGAGACTGAGGCCTTGGTCCTGTCCAAGGCCTTTTTATATGTAGCCCCCTTCTCCATGGCCTCGGGTTTGAGGGCCACAACGACCGCAAGCTTTTTGTGCTCTTTGGGGAGCTTGCTTGCGGTCGCCTTCACTACTTTGGGGGCTGGAGTCCCAGAGGCGCGCTTCTTCCGCCTGACCACCTCGGACCAGGTCTCAGTCTCTGCCGGGCGCACCGGCTGCGGCTCAGGATCCTTAGTGGCTGCCTTGGCCGCTTTGGCCACCCTCGCCTTTTTGGGAAGGTTCGCCGGGGGGGCGAGTGTTGTCCCCGATTCATTTTGGGAGGACGCTATACGTTCCTCCCGTTTCTTGTCGGCCCTTAGGGGAGGACGGAGTTGACGCGCCGGGAGGAGTCTCCCGTCAACCTCCAAGCTGTCTAAATGGGCGTTGACGACCCCCCCGACATGGGCCGTCAACTCCGTCTGGAGGGCGTAAATCGCCTCTAAGAACTCCGCCCTGGACAGTGGCTGTGAATCAGCCACTGTAGGGGGCGGAGCTACGGCCTGGTGTTCGGCCGGGGTCTTTTCCGGTAGGTGCCTTTCGGAAAAGGCCCTACGGAGCGCCGTCACCTCCTGTATGAGGGCGTCAATCTGTCCCCGGAGCCTTTTGTTGTCGGCGCGCAGTCTCCGGATCTCATTCGACGACTTGCGCGCCGTAACCGCCTCGACCACTCCGAGGATGGATTGAGTGGCCTCCTTTATATCCCGTTGGGAAGTTCCCTTGAGGTTGCCCGACTTGCGGACAACCTCAAGTATAGTCTCAGCACTGGCTTCGGCCTTAAGGGTCAGCTCTTCTAGCGAGCCCGCCGACGACTTCGCAGACCGATAGGTCCTCTCGGACCTATCGGAGTCTGTGTCTGAGACACCCTGCATTTCTCGGCGAGCTCGCGACACTCCGATGTCGTGGCCGTGTGTTTTGCCGCCGCGGCCCTTATTACTCTTCTTGAATTTGAGCGGAACTGAGGGTTCCGCCATCTCCTCCACTTCATCAGACCCGGACTCCAGGTCGAAGAACTTGCTGGAGGACTTAGAGTCCTCCGACACTTCCTTCACGGCGGACCGCTTACGGGCCGCCGAACGGGTCAACACCTTGGAATAGAGCAGCCTAACTGCCCCCGTTTTCTCCTTCGGGCTTGGCCCGCTAGTCTCTGCGGAGTCCGACATGGGCCACGAAATGGCTCTGCCGACCTCCGAGCTCGTTGGAGAATCCACCCCTACAAGAGGGGGGATAAAACAATGTAAGAAACAACAACAACCAACAAAATAACTAACAAGATAACAATTTTCCTAAAATTAAACAACAAAAACAACAATATTTACTGAACAACGAGGGCCACCAACAGCCGGTTTGGACTGGGTGAAAGAGCTTCCGAAGAGGCTTCTTTCAACCCAAACCCGCGATGCGATCCGGCTGCTAGCACCCAAGTTATCAGCAAAAAACAACAAAAACCCTTAAAAAACTAAAAACAAAAACAGCGATAACAACTTAACAACAAAGAAATTTGAGAAAATTTTTAGACTGGCTGAAAGAGCTCACAAGGAGGCAACTTTCAGCCGAAGACCGCGACAAGCTCCGGTTACGGGAACCGGTACTTATCGCGACTTTTGTCTAAAAATTTTCAACCAAAAAACAACAAAAACAACAAAAACAACTTAAAAACAAGACAACAACAACAACTGGTATGGGTAGGTTGAAAGAGCCTTGAAAAAGGCTACAATCAACATACACCACGCCGAGAAACTCCAAAGGGGTCAAGAGATATTCGTCGATAAAAATGTTGAGATTTCGAGCAACCTAACCTAACCTCAACCTAACCTAACCTAACCTAACCTAACCTAACCTAACCTAACCTAACCTAACCTAACCTAACCTAACCTAACCTAACCTAACCTAACCTAACCTAACCTAACCTAACCTAACCTAACCTAACCTAACCTAACCTAACCTAACCTAACCTAACCTAACCTAACCTAACCTAACCTAACCTAACCTAACCTAACCTAACCTAACCTAACCTAACCTAACCTAACCTAACCTAACCTAACCTAACCGGTTTATAGAATTCTGCAAAAGTA